>JARDYJ010000005.1:112127961-112175461 GCA_029215755.1 Spea hammondii
AGCGCTGTATACAGCAATAACCCCCCAGCGCTGTATACAGCAATAACCCCCCAGCGCTGTATACAGTAATAACCCCCCAGCCCTGTATACAGTAATAACCCCCAGCGCTGTATACAGTAATATCCCCCAGCGCTGTATACAGTAATATCCCCCAGCGCTGTATACAGTAATATCCCCCAGCGCTGTATACAGTAATATCCCCCAGCGTTGTATACAGTAATAACCCCCCTGTACTCTATGTAGTAATGTCGGTTGGCATTGACAAAAACCTGGATTTATCTTGCTTTGTTCCAATAAACTCCCTTTATCTGCAGACCCGGCGGCCGCCATTGTTGTTGGTCATGTGATATTTTGGCCCAGCTCAAACACCACACTGAGCTGATGCTTTTATGGCAATGCTAATGAAGTCTATTTTTACATAGACTTTCATTAGTCAGAGTGTCCAGCTGGGTGATTGAGACATTGTCCTTCTATTGTTTCCCACAGGCAGCATGATAAGGAGTCGGGGTGTTTGTCTAGTAGGTTGGACTCAGAGCGAGAACTCGTACAAACGGCTCGTATGCAGCCGCCGGAGAACATTATATTGGAACTATTTTAAAAACCAAACAGTACAACATTTTGGTGTCTGGCAGTTGAACAACTTTATGTATTCCCTTAAAAAATGGATTTAATGCTCAAAGACGAGCCAGTTAAAGAAGGAGAGAAGACTCAGGGATAGAACTGGACTAAAGAGCATTTTCCTTTTTATTGGAACCGATTGACATTAAATAGAGTTTCCATCTCTTTAACCGATGTAATTATTTTCCTCTTCTTCCCCTTCTTTAGGGGGGCGTTGGGCTGCAGATTACAATGCAAAGAAAATTGAATATGAACTCGTCAACGTGAAATCCCTGAAATCCAAACTAGGTGTGTGGAGCCCCCGTTTGCTTTTTGTTCGCTATAAAACATGAAATGTTGTCTTTGCAAAATCTTCATGTCTCCAGTTTTACATTTTTTTATTTTTTTTTATTATAAAGCTTATACTATTTTCCTGAAATGTTAATTATTTTGTAATTATGTTGCTACTTTCTTGTGTCAATTCGGTTTTTAAAGAAAGACGCAAAAACGCTTCTGCGTGGGAAAGAAACCTGATCTACCCGGCGGTGATGATACTTCTACTCATTGTCACGGTGAGCTTCGTTTTCTTGCCATGCCTTATTACCTGGGCCTTGAAAAATTTATATTTTGGTAATTTCTATCACCCGCCAATTAAACTGCGCCAGAAATTAACATTTTAAAGTTGTGAGTATCTGGCGCTGTATAATGATATGTAGCCTCAATGGGTTTGAAGTCGTTATTATTAAAGTGCTATATGTAGCTGGCGTAATAACTGGAAATCCTCGTTTGTCTTTCCGTTTCAGTCCTTCTCGGTCATACTGGTTTCCTGCAACATTCTCCGTCTCCTAGTGGATGAGACGGCGCTGCCCAAGGGTTCAAAGGTATAGTGACTTGTCCAGCAAAACCAGCAAATAATTATTTATTTCTTGTTCTGACGTGTATGGGTCGCAGAAACGCAGTTGAGCATTCTTCTGAATAATTTTTCTAATCCCCAGGACCTATTTACTAACGTATTTTTAATATATCTCATCCATTATTTTGCTTTGCGGGATCTGCATTAAGAACATGCTCTCTCATTGGCCGGCTGTATTAACAGGCAGCCAATAGGAGAGCAAACACTAGAAACCGAGTGTTTTCGCTACTTGGCGTTCCCGACGAAGCTTTGTTATGTGGCGGTACTGGGGGGGGGCACACCGGCTGCACCCCACAAAATAAAGTATGCATATCTGTTTCTTGTTTATTGAACCTTTTCAATTAGCTTTCCCGCTACGGCCAGCACTAGGTGTCCGTCAAAGTGTCTCGTAGAACAGCAGGTGCTGTGCAATCTACTGGTGCTCTATAAGTAAAATATTATATGGCGATATATGTGATAGATGTATTTTATGCATTTTATATCTCGTTTAGAGTTTTTTTTCTTGCTCTTGATGATTAAACAAATATTACTTGTATTAAAAGTTTTGCACAATCGATCTCCAAAGAGATTAGATTTAAACTAATAAATGAATTATGGGATCTTCACTTCCGACGGAAGAGATTTGTAATAATAGAGAATAAAGAACTGCTTGCTGTAGGTAGAATCTAGCAAGCCTGTTACAACTCTTACTTGGGCTTCTGGTATTGTTATCTCTGATTTATCAAACCCACTTTTTTGTCGAAAAAAAAAGAAAAAAAAATTCATTTTACAAAATATATATAAAAAAAAATTAAAAATATATATAAAAAAAACTAAAGAAATAAATAAATTAAAATAAAAAAAAATATATATATATATATTTATACACAATAATAATTACTCCCTACTGGCTTGTTACAGCATCCTACAGGTGTATAGAGCTGTTTAATTAAACAAGCTTGTCGTCTGTTTCTCTTTTCCTTTTTTTATTTTTTTTTAAATTAATATTAGTGTTGCAATTATTTGGCATCGCTGAAGCATTTTCATCTACGAACAGAATGTTTTATTTTTTTTTGATGATACCTGTGCAGCTTTTTTTTTTTTTTTATGTCTGTATCAGAAAAGCTGGATTCTGTCCATTTCTCTGATCTAATTTTATGTGCTAAAACTGCTTAATTTTCAGGCGCTTTGGAGCACAGCAAGTACCAAGACTGTTGCTTTACTAATTTGATAAGGATTCTCCGGCTTTGTGTTGGACATTCTTTAGAGATGTAAAATAAATTAGGCATGTAATACGCCGTACACTGAATACGTTTTCTTTGATCATGAGTTACTTTTTAACAAGTATCAGGTTCTGTTTAAAACCATAGGGTTGGTGTTGACTTTGGCAAGCGAATACACACACGATACGTATCTACCGGTGATGTATCTTCTGGTTTAATTTGTCCTGCTTTCTCTCGTTTTGTAACGGAGAAAAGAATTAAGGAAGTTACTGAAAAAAGCCCTTTGGGTTAATGTTGTAATTTACTATTGTAGCTGGAAACGGCTGATTTTTAATGGAATCTCTTCATAGGCGTACAGAGGCCCTTTATCACTCCCATCACTCCTGTGTCCAAATGGCCCTTTATCACTCCCATCACTCTTGTGTCCCAATGGCCCTTTATCACTCCCATCACTCCTGTGTTCCAATGGCCCCTTATTACTCCCATCACTCCTGTGTTCCAATGGCCCTTTATCACTCCCATCACTCCTGTGTTCCAGTGGCCCTTTATCACTCCTGTGTTCCAGTGGCCCTTTATCACTCCCATCACTGCTTTGTTCCAGTGGCCCTTTATCACTCCCGTCACTCCTGTGTTCCAGTGGCCCTTTATCACTCCCATCACTCCTGTGTTCCAGTGGCCCTTTATCACTCCCATCACTCCTGTGTTCCAATGGCCCTTTATCACTCCCATCACTCCTGTGTTCCAGTGGCCCTTTATCACTCCTGTATTCCAATGGCCCCTTATCACTCCCATCACTCCTGTGTTCCAATGGCCCTTTATCACTCCTATAACTCCTGTGTTCCAATGGCCCTTTATCACTCCCATCACTCCTGTGTTCCTATGGCCCTTTATTATTCCCATCACTCCTGTGTTCCAATGGCCCTTTATCACTCCCATCACTCCTGTGTTCCAATGGCACCCTGTGTTCACTGATCTAAGTTTAAAAGGCTAATTGATGCTTGGAAAACCTTTTGCAATTACGTTTTCTACAATCTTTTATATCATCAAATATGTAACAAAAAAGTGAAATATACCAGCGCCTCTAATGTGTAATAGCAGCACCAATATCGATGGTACTGGAAGATTGCAATTGAAAGTATTCCAATGATTAGATTTTTCTTGGTGTTCCATTGCTGAATATATGATCAAACGCATCACTAAGGCGGCGCAAAAATGATGTATTGGTGTTTCACTTGGCTTTGTTGAGAATCTGAATTGAGTTTGGCTAATATTAATTGAAGGCACATGGAGGATCTGTAGAGTTTGGACCGGTAGAACTAGGGCAGTAAATAAAAATGGGCCAAAAATATATACAAGTGTGAAATAATATATAACGATCATTTTATGTTAAAATAATTGTAATTGTAGTCTTTCTTTTGTTGGAGTGACAGCATGTGCCTAAAGCTTGATATTCCGCAGATGCTGATCCTCCTTCCCCGAGTTAATGAAATCTGACACCGCATTTACCTGTAAATGTAATTTTATTATTCCTGTTTATTTTTATTTTTTATCTTTTTTGTTTTTCTTTTTTTCTCCCAGAGGCCAGGTATTGGGGATGCTTCCCTCTTCACGTTTGGGTTTGCAGGAGCAGCTTTGGAAATCATTTTAATATTGTATCCTTTGAAACCTGTGTCGATTTATATTTCAGAAAATAATACTCCCGTCTATTTTGATTGTTTTCGGGGTGTGTGTGTGAAATTAATTCACAAAGCTTACTCCCGAAGCCCGCTGGCAGACTATTGCGCAATCCAAAATAACATGGCGTCCTTGGGATAAATCAGCGTGACTTTAATTGTATAAACATACAAACCCATAATTGTTGAGAATTACAAATATTTACTCGTATTGTAATTGTTGTAAGCATTATTCTTCATAGTAAAGGAATTGAGACAAATCACCAACAAAAACAAGAACAAAACTGCTAAAATGTAATATTAAATCTATTTAATAGTTTGGCGATTGGTTTTGAGTTATTTGCCCTTCCTTATTTATAAATACACCCCATTTATTAAACGAAGATTCCAAATGATCCTCTCCCTCCGGCGGACGCGTTTCTATGTATCTTGTAAGGGGGCCGCAGAAACAGGTGGACGAGGCTGTTTTGGGTCCTTTTGCGGTAATGGAGGGACAGGCTTTTTAGCAGCCGTGCCGCTGTACAAGCACTTAAAGGCGTATTGTTGTTTTATTCACTGCTTAAGATGTTTCGGAGGACGCCGAGCACTTGAGTGAATCTTTTGCGTTCCTCTGGGTTGCTTTTTTTTTTTTTGTTCTATTATTTCACCTTAATTCTCACAGCTATCTCATGGTTTCTTCTGTCGTCGGCTTCTATAGCCTCCGTTTTTTTGGAAGTTTCACTCCCAGCAGAGACGACACGACGATGACAAAGGTGAGTTAAAACCTGAAGGTGCTGATGTAGATTGCGGTCACCCCTGCCCAATTCTTTTACTTTTTTTTTTTTTCCTCCCCACCCTTAGCCATCTAGTTGTGCTCTCTCGTAATTGCCCTGGATGGCTCATTTGCAGCAATCGGGATTTGGAAGGTTTTCAGAAGGCTCAATGAGTGGGAAAGGGATGTTTGGTTTGGACAACATCCATTCACTAAGAGAAAAAAAAAAAAGAAGGGGGCTCTGAAATGGCAGAACTTATTAGCCAGCCCATAGAAATGAGCTGAAAAGAGTTGTCTTTCTCCCCGGAGGAACGTATTGCTAATGAGTAACTTTGATTGTGCGAACTGTACTTTGCTGAGCCTGTTTGAAATCTTCAGAACGGAGTCATTGAAATTTGAATAATTAGAATAAGACCGAAGGGCCCCCATTCAATCGTTTCTGTGGAGTTAAGACTAATTTGACTTAACTACCACCTGACACCAGCCTGGGAAGAATAAAGCAGTTAAGTAATGGTTTGATACAAATGTATCCCCCCCCCCCCCATTTTCACAAACAACCCGAGGAGGTCACTCACCGGAGGGCAGCCCTTTTTCTCTTTAATTCCTTCCAGCCCCCCCTTCTTTGCCAGGAATTGTGTTAAATTAGTGTTAACGTTCTCACTCTGGCTACTTGGACTGAATTCCTGTCCGCAAAAACATTTAAAAAAAAATGAATGAGAATTTTTATTAATTATATTAAAAAATATATTTTTTTTTTTATAGGTCACATAATAAAATTCTGCTTCTTCTGCATGGCTGGAAAAAAACTCCAGTTGCAACCCTTTTACACCTTGATTTTTGTTTCTCACACATAGCCCACGTAGTGTAAAGAAGGTTAAACAAATGTATAGATCAAGAAAAAAAAAACAAAAAAACATGAAACGTGTTGGCTCTGCGGATAAGTCTCATTATGACCACAAGAGGGACTATGTGCCCCCCGCAGACCTTCGGAAGGGTATTAATGGTTGCCTTTGTTGAAACCAAGAAGACAAAATAATTAGTACACAGCCCTCGTCCATTCACGTATGTCCTTTATATGTTCCGGTACTGGTCACTGTGGGCAGCCATATTGTATTTCCAGCCACCCAACCCATAAGGGTGTTTATAGAAACACATTAATTAAGCTAGAGTCTTGCCCTTTATTGTGGGATTTTGTTTATGTATAAAGGCCACTGATATGTCTTAGATTAGTATTTGGAGATCTCATTGTACATAAAATAATCTTATGGGAAAACAAGATGGCTGCAGTCTCCTCTTCATCAAAACAATATCTCAATGTATAAAAGCAGTAAAGTCATTCATCCCCATGAATTAAAAGTGTAAATGTGTGTGTGTGTGTATATGTATATCTATGTATATATATGTATATCTGTGTGTATGTGTATACCTGCTTATATCACTATTATAGATTGTATTACTGAATCTAATAATTCCTTTTATGCATTTTTACTTATTTTGACAGATAATTGGGAATTGTGTATCTATCCTCGTCCTCAGCTCAGCTTTGCCTGTCATGTCAAGAACGTTAGGTAAGTATTAGGAATGTACGTATATATATATATATATATATATATATATATATATATATATATATATATATGTGTGTGTATATAAATATATAATCAGAAGGGCGAGAACACACTAACATTTCTATATTCCAAAGATGTCTCTCTGTGTATAAATATATATTTATTTTTTAATTTTGTGAGATTTTGGAAGACCTTTTTTTACCTCTTTCTTTGGAAAGTTCTGTTTGCATAAATCATTGAATTTAAAATATTGTAGTACCGGTGTAAATTTTCTCTAACTACAGGATGTGATTATTTGGGGGGCTAAAAGGGTTTTAAATACTGTGAGAATTTGCCTTGTCTTAAAACTATTGTCGAGATACAGATATTGCAACATGAAGATCATATGTCTGTAAGGGAGTGTGAGACGGGGGTGATTCGGGGCTCTCCAGTTGTGTGTTCCCTCTTGAACAAGTTATTGTTGGACAAATACACATGAATAAAAAAAATAATAAAAAAAAAAATATATATATATATATTTATTATCAAAGATAAATCCATAAAGTTTTTTTTATATTTATTTTTTAATTTTTATAAATATATAATACTATTACTTTTGTGTCGTGTGCATTGTCTTGACTTCTATTTAAACCCCAAGTGTAGATATATTGGATTAACCCTATTTTTTCAGCTGCTCTCGTAAACAATAATTGAAAAGTTTTGATTAAATAGATATATCTAAAAAAAAAAAAAAAAAAAAATACTGTGGGAACTGATGAATCGCTTTTTGTGTCGCTTAAGCCAATCCACAATTTCCATGTTTCTAAAGAAGATTTTGTGTCCGCTATAATACAGGATTGTTGGAAACAGTCGGGAGTAATGTACACTGGTTATTGAGAGGAGCGCTGCTTGCCGCTTGCAATGGTTGTTACAAAGAAAACAAATTAATGGCAAAAACCCACTTTTTTTTTTTTTTTTTTTTCCCCTCCTGCTTAACAAACGACATTCCTGAATAGTTTGCCATAGAGATAAATAAAAGAATAAAATAGAAGGATGGCACAATCAGACGTCAGCTTTCAAATTCACAGACGCAGCTGTCCAAACAGGATTAATAGACTGCAATAGGGTACAGTGAGTCATGTGCGGCTTTGCAAAATATCAACATGCTTTGCGTTACATGTTATGCCTGGTGCTTTTCAATAGATGAAAGGGAATAAATACGTTAAACAGATTCATAGTCTTCTCACAGCATAAAAAAAAAAAAAGGCACTTTTATTTTGTAAGAATCAAAGAGGGATCTACACTGACCACTATGGGAAAGGCAAACGAAAAAAACAAAAACACAAAAAAAACCACAATAAAGCAATTCACAATTATTCCCCCCCCCCTTAATTTAGATTTTCCAAAGTATTCATACATTAGTGTACGAGAGCTACACCGCTTAAGTATTTTGTGTATGTGTGTATATATATAATATATATATCTGTAGATTACATTGTATTTTAATGCATTTATTTTATAGATATAGATTCATAGATATGTATATTTTTTTGTGTATAACATTTTATCCATTAAGATAAAATAAAAAAAACAGAAAATTATTCACTATTCATTTCTATAAAATTATAAATAAAAAAAGATATATAAAATTGCACATTTTTTGTTATAAAATATGATATGGTTTTTAAAACCAACTTTTATTTATATGTTATATATACACACACACTTAAAAAAAAAACAGACATGCAATAGGGAGACCAGATGGACCGAATGGAGCTTTTGTTTTCTTTTTTTCTTTTTTACATACTTTCAGGGATTTCCTATTCTTTAGCCAGTGCTTGTTTGTGGACGTATTGCCGAGTTTAGCATCCAGGTTACAGAGGTTAAGGCTTCTGTTTTACCTACAAGACAGGCTTTGTGGAGGCATTGTCTTCGTAAAGTCTGAGCCGGTACACGCAGGTGTATAAATCATGTCTATTAGGTAGCAGGTTAGTGCAGTAAGTACAGTATCATTACACGTGGCAATGCCCAATTACTCTGAAACTTTATATTCTCACTCAAATACCGTGACACGCAGACCTTGTTTCTACAGTAAACCTTAATTACCCTCCTGTGGTTACAATTGTTTCACCTGTTACATTGTTTCTAAGAGGTGGCTTTAACATGTTTTTTTGATAGTTTAAGACACCGGACAAATGTATACCTTGCCATGGTACGTGTAACATGAGTAAGTGGGGGAATGAAGGCCAGTTGCCCTTGATACAATGAATTATCTTCATTCAGCAACGCATGAATGTAACTTAAAATGGTAGATGGTGAAGAACCCTCTACCTAACTTCACACACAGTATCTGATCTTGAACTATTTTTCCATGGAAAGAATATTATCATCGTTGGTCGTGTTGGACGAAGATCCAAGCTGGTCTTGGATCCAAGATGTGAAGCACTGCAAAGATCTACAAATATTCTTTGTCAAAGCCTGTTTGTTCCTTTAAGGCATCTAACCAATAAATCGAGACATATTAATTAATTTATAGAAATGTTAAAAGGATTTCAGCATCATTTTGTTTTCTTTTCCATCAGGGATCACACGCTTTGATCTTTTGGGTGACTTTGGAAGATTTAACTGGCTGGGAAATTTTTACATCGTCGTAGCGTACAACCTGTTGTTCGCTATCGTCACGACGTTGTGCTTGGTGCGTAAATTTACTTCAGCTGTTCGGGAGGAACTTTTAAAGGCCATAGGTAAGTTTATCCGACTAGAGATTCTACACGTTAACAGCTTAAAGGCCACAACGCGAAGGCTTGTTTTCAACTACTTCTGATAAGTAAATTTTTTCTCGAAACCCAATATGTTGCATTTTGTGTTTTGTAGGTTTAGATAAACTTCAGCTATCAAACGAAGCTACAGATTCCTCGTCCCCTAACGGGCACCAGAAAACACTGTGACATTGTATCAAAGCCAAGCGGGTGACATTCTGTTTACTTCTACTTTGACGGGTCCTTACAATGCGTATAGAGAGTTCTGTGTCTTATGGGAAAAACACACACATGCGTGGTACAAGTCCGCTCGTGTTCTTTCATCACGATATTATTATTTACTTGTTTGTTACAAAGCATAAACACACCTGCAGAATGTTACTTTTGTTGCGTTAGGGTTAGGATACGCTTGCATTGTTGTGATCGAGGTGGTTCTGGTCAACAACGCAGATCTTCTGCTTTGAGTGCTGCATATTCTCCGAATGCTCTACCTATTAGAAATTGATCTTTATTTGAAGTGGCAATTTGTGGCGATGGCAAAGGACGGGTCATTACGTTTGAGCATGGAAGTCAGATGGTCCCTAAAAAACACGGCAATGTGGCCCATCTTAACACGCGTTTTAAGCTGACAGATGGACAACTCTAACCTTTTTGTATAAAGGGGTCATCCCAACATACAGAGTTCTGGCCACATTCCTTTTTTTGTAGGAATTGTTAGCTTTTCTTCCTGGCATTAGACAAATTCCGGAACCTGTGGGATACGTCCTTCCACTGCTGGTTGATTGGCTAGTGGACATAGTTGAGTTGTTTAAAGAGTTGCCTAGATCTGTGTCACCTGCCCAAACAGTACAGTTTATGAACTTATTACCATCTTCAGTCCATAAATGATACAGTGCGACTCACGGGTCAGTTTCTCTTTTTCCCGTCATCTAGCATCCAGTGTCTTCTGCTCAGAGCAGAACTTGGGACCTCCGTATATTTTTATAACGCAACACTGGCCAAAAGTCATTTTTTTGTTGTTGGTGTTTGTTATAGTGTATTAGCCCTCACCAATCCGACACTGTACACGGACTGTGAATTTGGTCGGTGACCAGATCCAATACATTCCTCCTATCACTTTTATGGTGGAAGTCTCTCTCTCCTTATCAGGGTAGGATATTTTAAAAGACCACAAACATTCTTGCCTCCTGCGTCTGCATTAGCAGCAAAATAAACATCAAACCGCTTAATAAAAACAAAAAAAATGTTTCTAAAAATTCTATAAGTCTTAAAATGTTTGCGTGTTTGAAATAGTATGGATAGAATGTATATGATATGCACTCAAGTGGGATGATGCAATAGAATCTTATTTTTAAAAAATGCATTTTTTTTTTATTTTTTTTTTTACTTAAGCAGCTTTCACTCTGCTGAGAAAAATAGGCTTCATTAAGATAGTTATTAAAATGTACTTTTTTTGATGATTACGTACAGAGCTGTGATTGGGTATATTGGAATACCCAATAGACAACTAAACCACCAGACGCCCTTCATGCTTTTTTTACTGTGAAATGTCCTTTTTTTCCTTAAATATCTATTTCATGTTTCCGTTTCGGACGCTCCAATGTGAACATATTAAAGTTTTATGTATTGCGCTGTATAGCATTATATGGGCTTTTTTGCTTTCAGGCTACTGAATGTTTACTTTGTAGCAGTCTCATGATGTAATCCTTGATTAATATGTCATAATCGACAAGCCGCACCTCTGTGAAGCTGTTTTCAGAAATTTGCATGCAATCAGAATCGTCCACAGAAATCCGAAGGCTCCGTACCCTGTCCCCTTTTCTTCTAATCACCGAGCACTTTGGGTTGAAAGTGGTGTTTACAAAAATAAAATAAAACAAAGACTATAAATGTCCTGTTTTACAAAGTCTATGCACATAAAACAAAACGGCAATAACATTTTTATAATGCATTTGTACGCAGTCACGAGATTGCTTTGTTTAAGGATCCGTAGCGGGTAATAAGCGGCCGCTCGGAGTGTTTATGGGAAGAGCCGATGCATCGTAACGATGTACAAGCCATGGAGCGGACAATTATTTAGCATTTTTTTAACTGTTAACTTTATCAAAGTTAAAAATTTAGCAGTAAGCACGCTTTTTGATCTATACATTGTGCTAGCCGTCCTTGCTGATTTATAGATGAAAATATTTATGGTCCACTCGTCGTGTCGATGTGTGCTTCCTCCCGCAACACGTTTCTGTTTATTCGCTTAAGAGAGAGCCTACAGGAGAGGTCGAGTTTCATCTCATTAGAAAGGGCCAACCAAAGTGAGATTCGGCTCCTAGGATAGCATGGACGACCCTGTATAAAGCATACATCGCTGAGAGTTCTGCAAATTTGAACTATACTTTATGCAGGGAATTCTAAGTTCTTGTTACAGGGGAATTCGGCTGGGGTGGGCATTTAATGCATAGTGGATTCAGGAAGCTGAAACCATAACTCTCCTTCCAACTCCCACTATAGTGAATAAAAGTCCCATTAAGTGACCGGCAGATAGTGGGATATTGCCACCGGTTTGCCCCCGTTGCAGTCCAGTCGCCAGCATAGTAAACATTAAGATTTTCTCAGCGTTTGACCAATGTTGCTAATTTTAAGGATGTTACATACAGCGAATCCAGCATTAACCCTGCAGATACCAGAATGCGAACGCCAGCCCGATATAAAGCAGTTAAAGAAGAAGGTCTCGTCTTCTATGTGTTTTATCTGCACCGCTCAGACCCCTCCATGATCCTAACGTACCGGAAAGCGCTCTAGCTAATAACCATAGAGAAGGAGAGAGAGATTCAGATTATCGTGACGGGTAATCAGGGAATTGTTTCCTATTGTGCGAGCGAGTTTACATAATTCCATGGGTTTCTTTCTAATTTGATGGATGTGTGCGTTCCTTTTACTTGGCCTATTTCTGTTTTTCTTGTGTGTTCCCATTTCTGTGTCGGTCCAGTTGTTACATTCTCAGAGATAGGACAATTGGTGACCATTTGGCCTACGAGGAAGGCGTTCTGTAGGATAACCCCACCGGCTGAGGACCAGAGTTCGTAAACGATTGTCTTCAGCTACTGACCAAAAAAAAAAAAAATCAAACTTAAACCCTTGAGCACAAGGCCTGTACAATATTGGTTAGTGTCCTTTGTTGAGCCAGGTATATCCATATAATCTCACCTGATCTTAGAACAGGCCCCAAAGAACAGAGCCGTGGGTTATTACTTAACCTTTTACCTTTATTTCATATTGTATGTCGCTTTACTAATGTGTTAGTAAAGAGACAAGTGTTGCAAGTAAACTTTCATTCCACCCAATCCCTAAAAAAAAACCCCAAAAAACAACTTTATTTAAATATCTCCTTTTATTATTAAGGGAGACAAACTTTACACTTGTGTGAAAGAAATGTGAACAAGATCACTTAATATGTGTTTCGTTGCCGTCTGTGCTTTCTGATTGGAGCGTTGCAATTTGTGTTGTTTTTTTTAAAGGTTATATCTTTTTGTTTTTGAAATTTGAATGTAAGTGCATATGTGTTCAATAAAGTTTGGTTTTGTATTTTCTATGCCGTCTTGCTCTATACACACACTCCCTCACACACACACACACACACACACACACTTTATTGCCGGAGATAGAGATAGATAGATAGATAGATACAAATGATTTTTAACAAAATACCAAAATACTGTTCGTATTGTCATTTCGCAAGTAGGGAAAAAGACCTAGTTAAATGCTTGTAATTATTGTTACTAATCAAACCTTATTGTCTTTATAAGTTAATTGGCTTTACATTCTTGTGCTTTCCTAAGTAACATTTTTAAGAAATAAAATCTGCCTCGAGGTAGGTATGAATTATGGTATTTATACAAGAAAAAAAACTAAATGTTGAAATTATGATTTAGAATACCGTTCCACCAACCCTGCTTTATTTAAGGGGACAGTATCATGTCTGCTGCATATTAAAGTATTTTATAACTTTAGTGGGTGGGTGGTGGGTGGAGAGTGGGCGTGGCTAAATGTCACTAACCCTGACCAAAAAAAAAAATAAACCGAATGGAGGTAAATATGGCTTCACCGAGAGACTCCGGGTCAAACCCAGAGTTCCCAGGTATCCAGAAAACACAGACACAACTAATGTACGGCTCTCTGAAAACCTTTTATAAAACTAGAATTGTTTTAAAACAGAAAACAAAAAAATATATATTTTTAAATGTGATACACGTAAAAAAAAATAATAAATAGGGAGCTCTGTTTTGTGGTCCTTGCGCCAAGAAAAGTTAAAATTAGCATGTAATTATTTTCTTTTGATATGAAGATCGACACAACGGACATACGTGGGGCTCCTCCGCCGTAAACTCTTCAAATGTCTGGAGGCAGGCAAAGTGAAAGATGTGTGAACAGGACAGAAGGACGGCTGGGCGGACAGACTGGCCTAAGTGACGTTCTGCCTGAAGCGAGTCGGTTTTATGATGTAACGGCATGATGCATATCGGACAGTCAAATATTTCCTGCCGGACAGCCTAGAGAGTGACAAAACAGGACAGATTAAATACACGGTGGTTAGAAAGATTGACCATACACGCTGCAAGCCTTCATAAATAAAACATAATAATATAATACAATATAAATTCATTTGCGATTTAGCATAACTGGCTTTGAGCTTTTTTTGGTCTCTAGGTTTGACTGCAATATCTTACGAAACCCAGAAGCGTCCAATATATGTTGTAGATCATCTTCCGACCGAGTAGGAAGCCTTTTCCATTCTACTTGGAATGCAACTTAAAATCTGCCCTGTTCTGTATAGAACCCCACGTGTTAATTATCCAGTGAAATGTTTCATTTTTTTTTTATTTTTAAAATTAGACGTTCTTCAAACTTTTTTCCATAACTGATCTTCAACAAGTATTTTAAAGCCAAACCTTTTATGAACACTATGGCTAGGCGCATGAAGGTATTTAATGGAATCAGGGCCGGCCTTTGGGGTGTGCGACCTGTGCGACCGCACAGGGCGCCACACTCCAGGGGGCGCCGCTGCCGCCAGCAGCGTACCTAGCGGGGGGGGCGCTCATCAGGGGGGCATCCGGCACCCCTCCAGAGACGGACAGTAATGTCCGCCGCTGGAGGAGCAGGCTCACAAGGGAGCGGTATCGGAGGTCTTTAACAGACCTCCGGCTCCCTTGAGTGATTTTAAGCCGGTTCAAGGATCTCCCTTGAACCCGGCTTAACATCACTCAAGGGAGCCGGAGGTCTGTTAAAGACCTCCGATACCGCTCCCTTGTGATCCGCGCGGCAACAGCTGCTGTGCGCCGGGGTTTGTAGTCAGATTCCGGCGCACAACACTGAATCCGCGCCCACCGCTGTCCGTGCCCTCTGACCCGGAAGAAGACAGAAGATAGAAGAACTGAAGAAGAAGAACGAAGAGGAGGAAAAGGAGCTGTAAGGAGAAAAGAGGAAAGGTAGGAAAGCATTCAGTGAGAGTGGATTGGTATGTGTGTGGATTGGTATATATGTGTGGATTGGTATGTGTGTGGATTGGTATATATGTGTGGATTGGTATATACGTGTGGATTGGTATATATGTGTGGATTGGTATATATGTGTGGATTAGTGTATATGTGTGGATTGGTATATATGTGTGGATTGGTATATATGTGTGGATTGGTATATATGTGTGGATTAGTGTATATGTGTGTGGATTAGTGTATATGTGTGTGGATTGGTATATATGTGTGGATTGGTATATATGTGTGGATTGGTATACGTGTGGATTGGTATGTGTGTGGATTGGTATATATGTGTGGATTAGTGTATACGTGTGGATTGGTATACGTGTGGATTGGTATGCGTGTGGATTGGTATGCGTGTGGATTAGTATATGTGTGGATTGGTAAGTGTGTGAGAGTGATGGGTGTTATGCTGTACCATTTCCAATGTCTTTTTCATGATCTAATTATGCTCTAAAAGTACATCATAACTCCCATCATTCTATACTGTTCCATACAGTGGCAGAGCTGGGAGGCAGAGGCCTTGCACCCCCAACGCAGGACTCCTGAAAGGTAAGTGAACTTCAAAGAGGGAAAGGGTAGATAGTTAGGAGGGCGTATATAGGGAGAAGGGAGTGAGACAGGGGAAAGGGGGTAGATAGGGAGAAGGGAGTGAGAAGGGGTAGATAGGGCAATCATACTCCTATCATGCCAAGTCTGCGAGTAAATCCTGGAATCTGGGTATGCCTGGGCATGATAGGAATGTGATTGCTGTTAATCATATATATATATGATATATATAGACTTGAAAACCGAAGTTGTTTGTGTGGTTATTTGGAAAGTCCCTGGAGTGCCGGTAACTATTTTTGGACTTTATATATATATATATTTATATATATATATAATATTATTTAATTGTTTTGTCCTATTTTGGTGTGTTACTTACTTTAAATAAAAGTGTTAGATTTTTTATGGTGTTGGGGGGGTCATATTCGGTTTTGGCCAGGTAAATGCTGCACTTTCGGTTTCAGTCCAGAATTCGTTTCGGTGCATCCCTACTACTAAGCCAGACAATGAAGTGGTAGGCCTAGACCACATCAATGTTTGGCGTAGTATATAGTGATTGGGGTTTTGTTACAAGTTTTGTTACAAGTTTTTATTCCTTTCTTTTTTTGGGATGGGGGGGCGCCAGAGGAGTAGTCCGCACAGGGCGCCAGAACACCTAAGGCCGGCTCTGAATGGAATATTTTTCATAGACTGCAGAATAAAAGAGAATTTCTTAAAATGCTATGAAAATATATATATATATGTATATACTTTATAAAATGTAGAGCAGCCCAGCCCAGCCTACCTGCAACTGTATCTTTTCCCATTCTCCTTCGCTTGGTGCAGTGAGGTTTGGGAGATCTAGCTGCCGGAGCACTTTACGACTGGCGGTGATGGAGTTGTCAATTTCGTTGAATAGGACATCGATATCCGTATCGCACGACCGCAGTAGTCTGTCCGTAATTTCTGTGAGCTTAGAAGATAGCGTATGGGTTAATACTTCTGTTTTCAAAACACCACGTGAGAGGCCAACATTTAAGAAACTCAGAAAAAAATTAACCCCTTCCCACCCTCAAGGACCAGGGTATATGCATTTCATTTATAGTGTGAAGTCAGTACAGTGAGAGTGCAATTAATATATTTCCTCTGCAAATATAAATATAAAAATATAATAATAATAATATTTTCTTTTATATTATATCATATAAAAAATTAAAATAATCTATTGGTCAAAACCTTACCAGATTCCTAAATTTGTGTTGTTATTATTGTTAGTATTATCTCTGTCATTCATTCTTTAATGGCATCTAGACAACTTTTCTAGATCAGACAGGGCTTACAAAACTGAAACATGTATACAACGTTAAAGAGAAAATATTATACGGAAATTATTTCTATTACGTGAATTTAATTCTTCAAAAATATTTCAACTTAATAAAATAAAAAATAAATAATTTAAAAAAAAGACCATAAAGAAAACTTTTACGAATTCCTTACGTTACTGATAATTTTCCATTAGGCAGAAGGAGCAGCCACGGGGCTTAAAGCCATGTTTGCTTAGGTGAAATCGCAGCGCTTAATACTGCAACAAACCAATAACATCACTATTGTGTTCTTGGGGGGGGGGGGGGGGGGGGAGACAAGTCTATTTTCTTCCTAGACAGATTTGGACAGCTTTTATAAATTAGAGCTCTAATGTAAACCAATTAAGCAGTCACGTATATGCCTTTTATATTTAGTTTCTAATTTATCTTTGCTAAAAGTTCTTTTGTTACTTAAGATAAACAAATATGCAAACGTATCTTGGTCATGCATGACATAGCGATGAATAGGGAGATTAGGCGTGCTCGTTCATTGATTAACTACGATAAATATATACTTCGGAGCGAGGATATTGTCATGTTTTTCTGTGGTATCTGAGATACTGTATAACTGGGACTAAACTTACGTTAAATTTGAAATAAAATTGACAAGATTCTAAATTTTTTATTTCTTAAATCGCTGCTTGCCGTTGATTGGTTGATTGTTTTGAGGGCGAGAACATCAGGACAGGAAGTAAATCAGATGATGCTGGCCCTGCCACAGGCTGACACCAGGCCTCGCTGCTATATGGTTAGTTAGATTTTACACTGAATATCTCTGAAACTATTACACCGTTTAACACAAAAACAGGGGTGGGGGTCAGTATATTAATTTATGCTACAAACTTTAAGTCACAAACAAGTGAAATGACTAAAGTGTTACGTTTTATAAGGTATGTACCCCTCTATGTGAACCCCTCAGAACCCCTTTCCCATCCATTTACTCATCTTTGTCTCCTCTGCTCCTCCAACATGTCATTTCTCCTACTTTTTTTAATTTTAGTTGGAAGGTGGGATTATCGAACATGAACCATTGTGGAAAGCATCTTGAGGTGTCTGCTCTTCTTATGAGGTTATGATATCATAATTTGTTTTGTTACAACCATACCTGGGAACTTCCCAAGGCAGGCAGGCTACCCAGAGCTCTCCCTATTCCGGGGGAGTGGCTTCACGAGGGGGGCCGGGCTTGGTACACACAATGGTGTGGTTGGCCATCTGAGGGGTGGGGCTAGCCACAGAGAGCATAAATTAGGAATGTGATTGGGCAGGGAGTGGGCGTGGTTAAACACCACTCCCCTGCCCAATAGCCGGGCTTCCCCAGGAGACTCCGGGTCAAACCCAGACAGTTCCCAGGTATGGCTGCAAGAAGTCACCATGCACAGGGCTGTACAGAATTACTAACATCGAGTGCTGTGCTGGTCGGAGCAACAACCTTTTATGCCTCCATTCATCTGCCTGCAATGGTGCAATCCCAAAAATGTATATTTAATAAATGTTCTTTCATACATCCGTATGGATCAAATATTAGATGTTTTAGCCGTCTCGGCTCCGGCTCACATCCATCCCCTTTTGACTAATTTTGCTTGGGTTCCCATTGGGTTTTTAACTTTGTAAATCAATTGATGATAATCAATGTTTGGTAAGCAAGGTGCGCAATGTTCTTGTCATACAAAAATTCTATTCACGTACTGATATATTTTTTTTTGTAAAGAAAAATCCAAAATCTACAGCAAAACTGTTCTGTTTTGATCTATACAGTTGCTAAAAATACAAGACATGAAACATGGATTCCACCACGCCATCTAAAAAGAAAAGTACGCTCAAGTTCTATGTTCTATCCAGAAGCTTTGTCACCCTGAGCCGTCGTGTTCGCTCTAGCCCCATACCACGGGGACACATTCCCGGGCCTCTGTTTGTATCCATTACCATTAAAAAAACACACAAAAAATGCGACAAAGAAGCAATCGTGTGCGCCCTGTCTTTATTCTCCATGCGGCCAACATTTCATTTTTAGAAAAAAAAAAAACAACAAAAGATGTGTTAACAGACGTATAATACTGAAATCAGACAAGGTAAAATAGAAAATCAAAGGTAAAAAGAACCACAAATGTATTAAAGAGATTTAACAAAATCATGCAGGTGAACTTTGAGCACTTTCGAGAGTTGTTTTTCCCTCTTTTTTTTCTTTTTTTTTTTTAAAGTCATACATCTTAATGTCAGCAAATTGCATACTAATGTGTTGACTTATGGCAAACCTCAAAAGTAAAATGAGCAGGCTGGAATTTACTGCGTATTGATGAATCAGTGATAAGCTTTTATGGGGTTAATATCCTCCGAGAACGGAACCTCCGAGACACATCAAACTGGCAACTCAATGTTTACCCCCCCTCTCCCCGACGGCTAAATAAACTCCACGACCATTATGATGTTTGGTGCGATTTAAATGAAAATGTTGGAGAAATCGCATAGCCGTCCAAACTTTATTTCACAGCCCAGCTACCTACTTATATAAAAAAAAGCCAGTTACTAACATCGACTTCTGCTACAGATAATGTGATGCATATGAAAAAGATTTTATAGCGGTAATAAAATGTCCCACTTCAATTACACGGCTTATGCAAGCACGGTTTATAGGTAAGGATCAAAGCCGCTCACAAACTCATCTATTGCATCGGCGGTAACAGTTTGCTTTCTGTACACACGGATCGTGGATAATGGCATAAACGAGATCGTTTTAGTAACCTTTTAAGGGACTCTTAGATCTCTTTAAAACTACTGGGACTCTGTCAGACGTATAATAAACATATCAGTCTCAGTTCACGTCTTTGGGCCAATAAAACAGAAGAAAAAGGGAAAAACGAACCCAGAAACCAATGATTCATCAAGGAATCCGTGCGAATTAATTGCAAGCTCTTGGAACCGTACGATTATGCATTTTTCTTTACAAATTTAGTACAAATTAATCCCTTTAATGAGCTTTTCTTGATGATTAAAAAAAATAATTTAAAAAAATGAAATAGTTAATACAGCCAGAATATATCTTATAAACAGTTATATTTTGCCTTACAGATGAACCTCCTATTAATGTTTCTATTCACTGTTATCTTTTTTTTTTTTACTTGATTCTTTATTTTATGTGAGGTTCTGTTGCTTAAAGTATTTGTTAATTCTTGCGCTGTTGGATACTTAAAGGGCATTTTAATGGGTGTTTATAATAAAGGCAACTGCACAATAAATGCAAAGCTTCATTTAAAAGCATCCGATAAAACACCGGATAAAATGCTTAAAAAGCACCAGATAATAAAACATGTGACATGTTATGTGACTGCCTTTTTAAAAGCACCGGTTAATGAAAAACATAACCGCTACTTAAGTAATGACATGATTATTAAAAAAAAAAAAAAAGAAAAAAGAAACAAAAACCCCAAGAAAAACAGATTTTTGTTTTAAAGTCTTGCGGCTGGCATAGCGGAAACGTTTGACACATTAAACTTCACAGGAACGGAGCTTGTGTTTATAAGGGCCGCTGCTCAGGCCATATACCTCTATGTTATGTTATAAGGAAGGCGTGGGGGCATTAATATGGTGAAAGGTATTGTAAACTACCTGCCTGACAGGCCACGGTGGACCTCGTCTACAGGCATTGAAGCTCACGGTCTAATTGGACCTTTTTTTTAGACGCAATGATGATGGCGGTGATCGTGTTCAGCCATGTTTTCCAGGACACATACACGTTTCGCCGAGCAGCACCCTGTCACGACCCTAAATGAGTCACGTGTCCAAAGACGAGGCAAGGGGGTGGGCCAAGAGGACAGAAGTCTCAAAAATGAAGAAAATCGAGCAAAGTATCAGGTATGGAGGAAGACATACAGTTTTTTCAGCCCCTTTAAATATGTCTTATTAGACCAAAATCCTGTGTAAAATTAGCAATGCCCCTTCATATGCTAATAGAGCATTAGAGGTGGGGTATTAGCACAGGGGGAACAGCATTGCAGATGATTGGGTCGACGTCAGTATAAAGTAACTTTAATAGAGATAAAATTGACATTCAAAATACACGTGAAAGGCATGACGGTAAATAGATTCCAAGCACAATGGTGTGGATACAAGGGATTGCCTACAAGCAGACATCCAGCTATTTGCTAAACCATCCTGCCTCCTGCCAACTGCGGATCTTGGGGGTTGTAGATAAAGACCCACAGAGGATCCACCTGCTAGCTACATGTGATCTAGAGATTAATATTAATGGAATTATTTAAAAAAAGGTCAAACAGCTAAAAAAAAAAGCATTATTTTTTTTTAGGAAAATTCCCATTAGGCTTCTTGCACCCTGGTACCTTATACATGAAAATCCCCAATGGAGTCAATAGAACAAAGGACAGACATGTCTAATGGAACCCACTCTACTGGCCTTGACTTCTAGGTATAATTGTATGATTTAAACCTCATACGTGAAACACAGATACAAATATTGTGATTTTTAACAAGAAGGTGATTTTAACATAGTAAGAAAAACGATGGCAAATTGGCAAACTGCTGATTACTCTTCTTATGGTTGGCTTAAGATTCTCTTTTTGTTGACGTAACCACCAACATGTCCACCGACATCCATTCCCTCCGACCGAACATAATAAAGTTATTAGCTGGACTGACCCTGTATATCGCCGCGGGGCCGGCCCGTGACTGCACAGACATTTACTGCTTTTAAGTGCAATCGATAGCGAATGAAACGGGCCTCGATGAGTCAAAGTTCAAAGATGTTATGGATGTCTCAACATTTATGGTCTTTCTGGAAATCTATAAATCTATGCCAAAAGAACAGAAACTCAGCTGACTTTTTCACATACCTTTTCTTCAAAGAACCTTTTTCTTAATTTTGGGTCATTGGGAGGTACTGTTTGTCTTAGTTTTTTGTACCATTTTCTGACAATGTATCCTCTCCAGCATGCTTGTATCCTATACAAAAAGAAAAGTCATAGTGCTAGGCCTGTACATTCTATAACATCGCTCATTCAATAAATACATTTATGTAATGGTGTTTTTACTAAAACAATTAACATATGTATTAAAAATCTACGTTGTTCCTCCATATTAATGTAACTTTCCTCTTCTTCCTCCCCGTCTGGTACTGGCACCTAATTTGTTCTGACAGCCTTTTTTAGGGATGGGAGTAAGAAAAGGGGAGGAACATCAGAACAGGGAATCCATTCATATACCAGTTCTGCCACCTTTTGCCACAGATCTCAGCTTCGTAACACTTTTCACATCTATATGCGCCTGAAAAACAGCCTCTTAGAGCGGATAGTATCACGTCGTATAGATATGAGCGGGGCCGATCTATAAAACGACCTGTTTGTTAACAAAAATGTAAGAACAAGAGGTTTTCGTCTGAGACGGGAAGAGCGAAGATTTCATATACAACAAAGGAAGGGATTCTTTACAGTGAGGGCAGTAAAGGTAGGGAATCCACTGCCGAGAGAGGAGGTTCTATCAGATACACCGGATGCCTTCAAAAAGGGTAAAAGGAGAACGTACAGGGGTATAAATCATAGAATAAACATTTATATTTAGAGCTTCTTGATCCAAGGAGAAATCTGATTGCCTTTTGGAGTCAAGAAGGATTTTTTTCCCTCTAAGTGCCAGAATAAAAAAAAAAGTTATTTGCCTTCTTTTGGGTCAGAAACAGGTAAGATCGATAGAAAAGTTTAACTTGATGGACTTCTAAACCTAAATTACTATGTTGCTATGTCAAACCAAATACCTCCACCTTAACTAACACACACAAACACTAAAACACTGCACTCACTCTAACACGCACATTCTAACACACGCAGACCCGCTCGCCTTACGAAGAACCCGACCCTGTCTTTAGAGCAGCCTACACATTGTGTTGTGATGCTAGTACCGAGGGGCCACATAACATTGCGCAGGGTAGTAACATCCATGGGGCAAGAGGGTCAGCTGCTCCACGTGCCACAAAATATGTAATGCTCCTGTGATCCTCTTTCTGCTTCCAGAATTGGATATGATGTCCGTGGGGCGGAGGATCTTCAACCCCAGGTGCCAAGAGCCCTAGTGACGGCTCTAGCATTGTGTTACGTGAGCCCACTGAGCCATGCCTCCATAGGTGGGCCGCCTGTCCATAGATGGGCCGCCCAAGTGAGGCCATCCCATCCTTGCTGGGTTTTGGGATGTAGGTGACACAAAGTAGCTTTTTACTGGACACTACATTTTTTTATCGTTATAGAAGAATACTTTACCCGGTGGCACATTTTGCCTTGAAAAGTCGAGCTCCATCATGTATGACTCTGGTTTGATAGCGATCCTTCCTGCACATCGGACACGTCTTCCTACCGGTAAACCTTTCAAACGCCCGTAGGCATGCCTGACAAAAAGGAAGTTATTTAGCTGAAAATCAGCGTTAAGAGCTATGTGTCTTAATTCTCAAACTTCTAAATAATCAGAATTTCCATGTGACATCCGTAGGTGTTGAGCACATGATGTTTTGGTAAATGCTCATAACCCTATCAAACTTGGGGGGGGGGGGGGTGGTATTATAAAAGGAATATTATACTAGTTTCCCCTGGGCAAATTAAGAGGCCATAACATTTCTTATGTGATTTTTCTGAAAATACCAATAAATCGTCTTTCAAAGACCAATTACAATAAATACCCAGTTTTGGAATATTTAAAAAAGTTTATTTCTTGCTACAGAAGGTGTTATCTTTGAAAGAACTCATATAAAAAGTGGCGCTATTTCGACCCCTCGATCGTATTATGCTTTCATGTCTTTTTGGCATTCTGTGGAATTTTGGAATCATTTTATACAAGAACAGAAAAAGCGGAAAAGTTAACACTCACAAAATGCAAAGTTATATATATATACTTCTGAGCAGTTTGAAACTAGTTGATTGTAGCACATGTTATTTATTTATACTGCGGTGTGTTTCATGGTAAATGCATCTATATGATTAAAACATTCATCTTACCAAGTGAAATACATGAGAGCATGATAGCAGCACCTACAAAACAAAGACAAACAAAAAAAATTAGCTCTGCTCCGATCTGAGGGTTACACGCTCTAGAACTTTGTTAAGAAAGGCGCGTTCTGGCCTAGGCCTGGGGTCGCAAGTCCAGACGGACAGGAGTCCCTGCACCAATTTACCTGGGGCTGATCATACCGCTGCTTAAGGGGTCGGTTTGGGTTGTAAATGGCCGATTTACGTTATGGAGAGCTGTTACTAATTAGCAAAGCCTCGGTAGCATCTCTTACCCGGACCCTCATGGTCCTACTTTATACTGAATATAACAAAGCACAGATACCTGTGGATGGAGCTGGAAATCTTCTTTGCAGATCACACATGGTTGGGATGAGTCTCCTTGGTCAATAGACCTTTGTTTCACTTTTATCCATTCGTCGGCAGTGAGTGGCTTTGAAGGGCCCTCAACAATTCCCAACTTCTGAGCTGCAAACAACGCCAATTAAACATTATGATGAGGTTCTACACAGAATGCTGTCGTATATGTTAATAAAACGTTTTCCTAAAGATAACATTTCACTAATATATATATATATATATATATATATATATATATATACAAAATAGGGGAGCGCACAACCTAAATAGTATAAAAGGCATACATATTCAGATTCCTGGGTTGCCGCTAGAATAAAAATGCCCGATAAGGACACAAAACAAATCAAGAACTCAGCAAAAACTTTTCAAAAAACACCTATATATCTAAGGCATAAATATTGGGAATTCCGTCACACTATATGACGTAGTTGTAGGATATGAAATATACGGCCATATAGTGTGACGGAATCCCCAATGTTTATGTCTTAGATAGATAGGTTTTTTTTAATAGTATTTTCTCGGAATGCGCTCGATTCTTGCTTCGTTTTGTGTATTGATTGGCCATTATTATTCTAGCAGCGACCCGGGAATCTGAATTTGTATGCCTGTTATGCTTTTTAGATTGTGCTCTCCCCTTTCTGTGTATTTTCTTTGACCTAATGTGCCTGCAACATTGCCGTCTGGGTCTTCTAGTAACTATGTAACTAATCCTGGCCTCCTGGGCTCCGTAAGAAAAATACAAAAAGATACAAGAAAAAAAAAAAAGAGTCTACTGAAGGCGATTAAGCAGAAAAAAAAGTTAAAACAGAAAAAAATGGGGGAAAAAAAACCCCCAGAACACATTTGGTGTGTGTTTTCAGGGATGTGAAACTGATTAATTTTAAAGAGTTATTATTTATCTTGGATTTTATTAGATCCCGTCGAGAGGAGGCCAGGCATACAGAGGACCTCATTTCGTTTGGCAAAGAGGATTATGAAGCTCCCACACACAGACCCCACACTCGTGTCAACAAGTCTTTATGGAGATTATCCAGCCAAGTTTATCCCAGAGTGTGACTGAGCCACAAAGCTGTACGCTCCATTTTTTTTGTGTTCTTCCACATTCGTTAAATCTCCATTAGAAAACAGCATGAGATTTTTTTTCTAGGACTCTTCTTTTCACATATTTAGCGGAATCCTCGGATTATCCATTCTTAGAAAAGAACTGCACTTTTTGTTACGTGTCACCGAGCCTTGTAATACTTCAGGGGGTGGCTGTCTGTTATGGTAATTTTCCCATCATTTCCATTCATTTTTCTCCAATGAAGATCTAGATATAACGCCGGTTGGATCATCTTCCACGATGCATGGTTTGACACGGATATTTTATCTTCAATACAACATTCCTGATATTTAGAGATTAATTCCCATGAGTCGATTCGGGTCTATTAGGAGCTGTGCATTTTCTAGGCAAAGAGCTGAGCATTATCTAGGCTGTACCATGCGTCTATAAGCAAAACCAAGTCAGGGCATATTGAGAACTCTTATAGCTTCTCTTAAAGCCACCGTCCCATCCTTTGCTTGACCGGCTTGGCCAGTTTGCCCCCGGAGATATCGACCAAATCCATTTTACTTTGACGATCGAGATTATGAAAGTTACCCTGATTGACTGTTAAAATCCGTACCATTATCCTCAATTACGAAGCTCTAACATTAAATGTAGTCTTAGGACTCTTCAGCTCTCATTGTCGTATCCCACCATAATGGCCTCCCCCCCATATGTAGTGGGCATCCTTCTGCTCCTTTCACACCTCCATTACATTTGTGTATTCAGTAGCACTATTAGAATAGCAGAGAGTGAAAACTAACAATCACATTAAAACTGACGATATACTGTACAATTAACACATGCTACTAGGAGGTGGAGGGAGTGTTAGATAGTAGGAGATGGGCTACTTGGGTGAGGGTGCTTTGATGTAGAGGGTAATATGAAGAGGTCAACGGCCTGGAGATCTTGAACATGAAGGGACCAGATGCATGAACAGCATGCATTATCACGGGGCCAACTAGGCATCATATAGGGCCAACCGTGCTCGCATCACAAGCTCACTGGTCACGGAGCTTCATGATTCATAATGATGTCAAAAAAGTAAAATTGCAACTCTCTTTAAGAAATGATATCAAGAATAAACCTGTATTCTGAATCGAAATTAATTAAATCATCACTTGCCTAGAGTTAGCGGTGGAGGAGGATTCAGGATATATTCTTCCTCGGCGCTAGCCACTTTAGGCTTGGTAGTAGCCTTCCTTCTGATTCCAGTATCTATAATGGGCTTGACCCCTTTTCTCTTGATAGGTCGATGGTTAATCTCTCTCCCCGGTTTGACTGCATGAAATGGATCACTTAAAGAAAGGTTCCGTAGCTGAAGGTTCTGTAAGATGTGGTCTTGTAACGCCACTGCTGTGAGTATAAGTGGTCCTTGCTTATAAGACGCACCCTACAGAAAGATGGGTTATAACAAAAAATTATCATTTATTCACAACGTATTGATTACCAGAAACCTATAGCTGCTTTTAACTTACAAAGTTTAGTAAAGTGCTGAACAAGTATTTCTAAAAGGACAACAAAACCCAATGTTAGCTAAAAGCCAATATTTAATCAGATCTGTCATTATTTTCAAATTGTATGTTTTTATTCCATTCACTACATAAACCCATGGTGTTTACAGATGAAAATAAGACATTTATAGATACTAAAAAGCCATCATGTGCCTATATCATGGGAGCAGCCGCCTTTACTCCCTGTTCTCAGGATCTGTACTGTATGATTATTCCTCCCCTCTCTCCCCTATTGATAAGTTGCTGATTGCTGTTGATTGGCTCTGGTGGCCTTCGTGAAGAGGTGATGAGTTAATGCCGGCCTGGCCACCTTACGCCATATGCATCAAATTCATAGAAGTAAATACCTCCTATACAGTAAAGCATAATCTATAGGTAGCTTTCATCAATTAATTTAGTTATTGGATAAACTGAAAAAGTGACCGTTTCCGTTTTATTAACTGTTGGACCGCACATATTCTCTCTAAAAATTAAGTAATGCGTTTAGCTAATTAAATAATTGTCTTCCTTATAAATAAAAAATGTTACTGGTTTTCTGAACCCCAATGATGGGCAAACGCATTCACATCTCTTTTCACGCACGCTACGCCATTTTTTGCCCTTATCTTGAAAAATCAAAACAGTTCGAGTTACGTAAAAAGAATATTTCTGGTACGAAATGAAAAAAGACCAGTACTCGTTCTCCGTAGCAATTTTTTTTATTATATAGCACCGTTGCAGTGGTCAGTGGAAGCTTTGATTTGTTTTATTAATAAAGCTGGTTGAAAATTTTTCCAAATAATAATAAAAAAAAGTGGGAATTTACTCCTTCCTCCCTGGAAAAAACTAAAGCATTAAAACTTTGTTTCTGCCATCAGTTACGTCAGGCGAGTTATACAGCATGTGATGTCTTGTGACATCATATGGGCATCTCATGTCACAGTGTGATGTCATAGGGGAGAAACTGGTCCTTGTCAATGCTCCAGTGAAAGCAGGAGAAAACAAGCACGGTATTTTTTAACTTATCCCTCCAATGTCCAAGGCCGCTAACAGAACAATAAAAGTCAATGTTGATCCAAAAATAGTTATTGCATCTTTTCGCCAATATCTGATACGCTCCTTGGCTCTGGACATCCAAAAAAACATTCCTTGTGACGCAACTCCTTTTATTGGAGAACGCGGTTACGGATCATAAAAGGGAATGGCCGATAATACACGCAAAAGTAATTTACCTTTGGGGCTTTTGGAACTTCTGTGGCTGTAACGCAGGGTCTGGGCGGCCTTGAACTTAAATGACCATCCATTCTTCGGCAAACCTTCAGCGAGACGAAATATGACACAACGCAAACCTGCTTTGTTCTTCGGTGAATGATTAACGAGATGTTATACGTGCATTAAATGTGACCGGGTTACTTTCAAACAATGACAAAGGCGATGACAAAACAATTACCAAGAGTAAAAGAAAAGTAAATTATGAAAAAAGGGTAAAAGTATGTACTTGTGAAAGATGGGAGAGCTTTGTGTGTGGGGTGGGGTGGGGAGGTGGTCGCTTTAGACCCTCTAGAAATCTAACATGACGAGAGGCGAGCATGCGCAATGGTAAGCAATGGTAATGCGTTCGTCCGAGCTGTCCCCCCGCGAGCCGAGCTGCTGGGGGTACGGAGACTGGAATATATAGAGACACATCTATCGTGTGCAGAGACGTGTTTACCTTGGGTCTGACATCATCCTCACTGCAGTGTGTCGTGATATGATGTCATATCGCAGAGTTCTGTGACTTAAAAAGTGCATTGCTCCTTTAAAAGCAGTCTATGGAGGCTACACTGGCTCGACACAACCTCCAAATTGGCCGGGTTGGGGAGATCGCGGATCTCCCTTGTTACCAGTCTACTGATCTCCTAAAATCACAATCAGTCCTCTGGGGCCAGATTCCATTCCTGATCATTTGTAATAAAATGCATATGATGGCTGGAGTGTGCCTTTAATAAATACATTTACTTACCACAGTTTAAAGAGGGCAGAAGATATTGTGAGAACCCAACGCTTTGCTAAAATAACCTTACACAAAGAATTCAAGTTTATATTAACGGTTGCAGTAGAATTCTCATTTTTCCTGTTATTTTGACGTTTACTTATTTGTTTTTAAAAAGCTTAATGGCCAGGCAGACAGACAGACAGACAGACGGACAGACAGTTTATAGAAATGTTACCCTCCCAAAGCAGAGGATACAATGTGAAACCCGTAAAAAATACAACTTTTTACTTTCGACAAATACGGACACTTTTATTTTACTTGTATTTTTATTTTACGTCTCCTGAGTGTAGCGATTCCATATTCTCTGGAACGCGTAAATACAATTTCATTCAAAGCCCCCCCCCCGTGCAGCCACCAAATGCCACCCGCCATTAACAACTCCGAGCCCAGTCTTTAATGGTTTAACCCTTCCTGTGCCAGAAGCTGAGCAATGACCACCCCACCACACACACACATGGAGGGAGCACATAGATTTAGAGGGAACATTTAATCCCGCACCCCAAATATCTTCTCATACTAACCTGAGTCTGCAGCAGCAGGTTGAGCAGGGACTGTTGCTATAGAAACGGTAAACACGGTGGTGGGGTGGGGCAGCTCTACTCCCTGAGCATGGTGTGTAACAGACAATGCATGCCCTGGGGGTAGCACAGAGCCCTGTATACAGCCCCAGCAGCGTATCAGATAGATCGAATGTACCTAGCAGACAGGGCTAAAGCTAACTGCCCCGCAGAACACAGACAATTGCCCCTCGCTCCCCATACCAGCCCTTTACTGCAGGGAAAATAGCTCTTCTGTGCATATGATCAGGACCAGGGTTTGAAACCATAGCTCCAAACTGTCCCTGCATTGGAGGTGGGGGTAGTCACTTTTGGACCCCATTCTCCGACCCTCTCTTTCCTTTGTTGATGCCCCTCTTTTCTAGGCGCTCAGAATGTTTGCAGGGTATGAGCGGGATACAGGGTTCTACCTAAAGTAACAATGTGTATAAAAATAACAGTAAATGTGTAAATAAAATAAATTGTCTTACTCTGTTAGTGGGAATAGACAGGTCACAAAGTCACGTAAAAAGCCTTACTCCACCTCTAATCACATTCCCTAAAATTGCTCCTCTTGGGGTATTTCAAATGTTGGGAGGTATGAGATGGGGTAGAATACTGAGCCCCCTTTTAGGGGGTATTTTATTGACAGAGGGTTAAGATATGGCTAAAAATCACTGTCTGTATAACGTATCTGCTCTGTACCACCCCGCATTCTTTTTCAGGCAAAGTATTAGTTTCTGTGCTGTAAACAGGCAGTTTAATGCGCTGGAACAGCCAAATCTACCCTGTGCGGCCCAAATAAAAAGCTGCTACTTAAACACCGGTACTTATTCACAGACAGAACACAATGATTGCTCTCTGTGCCCAGATCCTATTAACCCCTTCACAACAAAGCCTGTACATTTAATGGGTTTGAGGACAACCGTTGTCCTTAAGGGGTTAATATACAGTATATATTGCCTATGAAATAGATTCCTAACAGGGGTTCCAGTATAAGATGTTTTATATCTGTTACTGAGAGTAGCTTCTAACCCAGCGAAGGAAGAAACCATCACATCTTTAAAAAAATACTATTGTCCCATTACATTAAACTTTCTTATATTCCAAGGAACCCAATACACCAGCAGGGCCGGCCTTTGGGGTGTGCGACCTGTGCGACCGCACAGGGCGCCACACTCCAGGGGGCGCCGCTGCCGCCAGCAGCGTACCTAGCGGGGGGGGGGCGCTCATCAGGGGGGCATCCGGCACCCCTCCAGAGACGGACAGTAATGTCCGCCGCTGGAGGAGCAGGCTCACAAGGGAGCGGTATCGGAGGTCTTTAACAGACCTCCGGCTCCCTTGAGTGATTTTAAGCCGGTTCAAGGATCTCCCTTGAACCCGGCTTAACATCACTCAAGGGAGCCGGAGGTCTGTTAAAGACCTCCGATACCGCTCCCTTGTGATCCGCGCGGCAACAGCTGCTGTGCGCCGGGGTTTGTAGTCAGATTCCGGCGCACAACACTGAATCCGCGCCCACCGCTGTCCGTGCCCTCTGAACCGGAAGAAGACAGAAGATAGAAGAACTGAAGAAGAAGAACGAAGAGGAGGAAAAGGAGCTGTAAGGAGAAAAGAGGAAAGGTAGGAAAGCATTCAGTGAGAGTGGATTGGTATGTGTGTGGATTGGTATATATGTGTGGATTGGTATGTGTGTGGATTGGTATATATGTGTGGATTGGTATATATGTGTGGATTGGTATATATGTGTGGATTGGTATATACGTGTGGATTGGTATATACGTGTGGATTGGTATATATGTGTGGATTGGTATATATGTGTGGATTAGTGTATATGTGTGGATTGGTATATATGTGTGGATTGGTATATATGTGTGGATTGGTATATATGTGTGGATTAGTGTATATGTGTGTGGATTAGTGTATATGTGTGTGGATTAGTGTATATGTGTGTGGATTGGTATATATGTGTGGATTGGTATATATGTGTGGATTGGTATACGTGTGGATTGGTATGTGTGTGGATTGGTATATATGTGTGGATTAGTGTATACGTGTGGATTGGTATACGTGTGGATTGGTATACGTGTGGATTGGTATGCGTGTGGATTGGTATGCGTGTGGATTAGTATATGTGTGGATTGGTAAGTGTGTGAGAGTGATGGGTGTTATGCTGTACCATTTCCAATGTCTTTTTCATGATCTAATTATGCTCTAAAAGTACATCATAACTCCCATCATTCTATACTGTTCCATACAGTGGCAGAGCTGGGAGGCAGAGGCCTTGCACCCCCAACGCAGGACTCCTGAAAGGTAAGTGAACTTCAAAGAGGGAAAGGGTAGATAGTTAGGAGGGCGTATATAGGGAGAAGGGAGTGAGACAGGGGAAAGGGGGTAGATAGGGAGAAGGGAGTGAGAAGGGGTAGATAGGGCAATCATACTCCTATCATGCCAAGTCTGCGAGTAAATCCTGGAATCTGGGTATGCCTGGGCATGATAGGAATGTGATTGCTGTTAATCATATATATATATGATATATATAGACTTGAAAACCGAAGTTGTTTGTGTGGTTATTTGGAAAGTCCCTGGAGTGCCGGTAACTATTTTTGGACTTTATATATATATATTTATATATATATATAATATTATTTAATTGTTTTGTCCTATTTTGGTGTGTTACTTACTTTAAATAAAAGTGTTAGATTTTTTATGGTGTTGGGGGGGTCATATTCGGTTTTGGCCAGGTAAATGCTGCACTTTCGGTTTCAGTCCAGAATTCGTTTCGGTGCATCCCTACTACTAAGCCAGACAATGAAGTGGTAGGCCTAGACCACATCAATGTTTGGCGTAGTATATAGTGATTGGGGTTTTGTTACAAGTTTTGTTACAAGTTTTTATTCCTTTCTTTTTTTGGGATGGGGGGGCGCCAGAGGAGTAGTCCGCACAGGGCGCCAGAACACCTAAGGCCGGCTCTGTACACCAGTGTATCATCCACCATAAAATATGTGGTAAAAATAGTTTGGTAGACCGAGGTGTAAGCATACTGTTTATATATATTACAGATATAGTATACAGGGCCACTATGTGACTTTTAAGGTAACAATGTATCGAAAAGCAAATAAATCATCCACCCTCCCGGGAAAAAAGTGGAATTTTATTGGATGGAGTGGCAAAGTCACTGTGTTAAGTTTGAAGTCATGTGAATCTTTGGTTTAAATCTTTTCTACTTGACCTAAACCTAAAAATTGCCGTTGACACTTTTCTTTCTGTGAGCTGCGGAATATGATGGCGCTATATAAATAAAATATTAATAATAATAATATTAATAATAAATAATAATTATTACTTTCTTCTAGGCAATTGCAATTGGTAATGCTAATAGAAGTGTTGAGGAGCTCAAAGATTGTCAAAGAAAACTTTTTATTGAGATATTCTGATCTGATCTGATGTTTTTTTTATTCAGTACCATGGACAGAGTGTCCCGATTTATCCAGTAGGCTTAGAAATTGGATTTATGTGGGTGATTGCATCGCTGCATGGCCAGGGTGCATTTATTTATATATGCAAAGGCTTTTAAGATTTTAAATTAAAAAAGGGCAAAAACAGATCAAACCTTTTCGGAATAGGACTTGGAATGAGAGGGGATAATGTTTTCTGTTATCTGTTGGATAAAGTGGATTTTAAATTCTAAATATTAAGTGATATTAATGACTAAAAAGTCAGGGAGGATTAAGTAGGGATATCAGGGATATTTTAAATATATATATTATTTTATGTTTTTAATGTATTTTCTTACATTTTTCTTTCATTTGAACTAAACACAGCACTAGATACATAATTTCCTGTACTGTTAACTGCCCAAAGCAGAAATAATTCTATAATTATGTGAATTTTGGGGAAAAATATTTTTCTTCAGGGATTGTCATGTGACACAAAGGCAGGGAACTTGTTGCTGTAGGAACTGATTTTTTTAATTAAATGAATTATTTTTTTAATTAGTGGAAGAGCACCTTTAAGTATATACACTACAGTTCAAAGGTTTGGGGTCACTTAGAAATTTCCTTGTTTTTAACAGAATTTTTTCCATTAAAATGACATGAAACGGATCAGAAATCCAGCGCAGACGGGGTTAATGTTGTAAATGACTATTGTAGCTTTAAACTGATTTTTTATGGAATCTCTTCATAGGTGTACAGAGGCCCTTTATCACTCCCATCACTCCTGTGTCCCAATGGCCCTTTATCACTCCCATCACCCCTGTGTTCCAATGACCCTTTATCACTCCCATCACTCCTGTGTTCCAATGGCCCTTTATCGCTCCCATCACTCCTGTGTTCCAATGGCACATTGTGTTTGTTGATCCAAGTTTAAGTTTAAAAGGATAATTTATCATTAGAAAACCCTTTTGCGATTATGTTACAGCCAGAAATCTCCTTGTTTCCCATGAAAACAGCTCAGTGACCCCAAGCTTTTGAACAGTAGTGAATATGCATATTTGTGAAAATCATCAGATAAATCTAATTTATGCCAAAATAATGTTTAGCCAATTAAAGGGGAAGTGTCACATTTAAAGCTTTTTTTCATAACTAAAATCATTAATCGCCACCAATCGCCCTTGTTTATCCATCAAAGCAATTATTTGGGACCTATTTTAAAAGTAAGGGGTTATTTCCCATTCAAGCACCCATATTGTTTTCTGAACAGGTACTCCTAATACAATTATTTTATTAACTTCAAAAACTAAATATATACAAAAAAGTTTCTTAAGAATTAACCCTTTATAAACTGGAGCACACTGTCATTGAGGAATGACATGTTTTGTAAAGGTTCAGATAAGGTAAGAATGATGTCATTCTGACCTAAGCATATAAACAAGGTTGATCAACAAAACGTTCAGCAGTTTAGATAAGGTAGAAGAGGGGACAAAAGTGCAAAAAAAGATGCTATCTACAAGAGAGGACTAATAGGGTGATAGGACACAATTACAAAAGGCAGATTACATGTTAAACTGTGTTGCTAATGGTAAAGACAACAAAGGAACTTAACCTGAAAGGGTTATTAACGTGAATTTAAAGCAGATCTGTCACTTTTTTCAAAATCCTACATTTTTTTTAGTTCTATAACTAAATAAACCATTGTAGCAGATTAAAATAAGTAATATATAAGGTGGTAGATAAATGGAACAGTCAACCATCAGAGGTGGTAGAGGCTAATACATTAAGGAAATTTAAACATGCATGGGATAGGCATAACACTCAGACATGATCAAAGATTTAATATATCAGAGAAATCGGGAAGACTATCTGGGCCGAATGGGTCGTATCTGCCTTCCAATTCTATGTACCTCTATTTTAAAATTCTGCCTTATGTGTATAACGGGTCGGAAAGTATCAGAATCTGCGGGAATATTCCTCTGCACTAAGTTATCTCTCTCGTCTCTCGTTGCTGGTTGTTGTTGATTGGTTCAGCCAGTCTTTGTATGGAGGCGGGGCAAAAGAGCGACAGGAAGTGGATTAGATGATAAGGAAACAGAGGCCTCATCTTCGACAAGGTTAACATTTAAACTAAATATCTCCAAAATAATTACACGGATGGCCCAAAAAAAAATAATAATAAATGAATATCATTTTGCAAAAGTGTATTTTTTAAATGCTCTAAAATTCCAGTACGAGGACTGAAAAAATAATGTTCACGACACGCGTACGCAGTGAATGAATATGGGGTCCTTGTACCAAATTTCTGAAACACGTCATTGATCGATAATATTCCATGCTCTAATTACTAAAATTAGCACACGTTGCAAAATGTAAAAGATTTGGAAGAACACTTTTCTCTTGTTGTAAATGGCTTGGTTCACTATTTTTTTCTCTTCTCTGGAGTCTATTCACAAAGGTTCTAGTTGTATCAAGTCAAGGGCCAATTTAGCAACTTATCTATTCTTAAAAGAGAACTCGACTACCAACTTCCAGCGAGTGGCTATGGAAAAGGCTTGCAACTTCTCTCTTTACGTGAACTGGACTGGACCCAACAAAATCTACTCAATTCCTAAGGAGTAGCTTCTCCATGTAACGATCAGCGTAGTCATTGGAACCTTGGAGCAGAGGTGGAACGGTGATGGTTGTGATGAAGATGTGAAGCGGGCCAGTGACTAGCTGCATTGGGAGACAAAATGCCATCTTAATTGGAGCAAGCCAGGTCTGAAAAAAAAAAAACATGGCAAGTGACGTCACCAATCTTGTGTCTCCTGAGGCCATGGAGGTGAGGTCTGACTATTCTCCACTTTTATCTAATTATAAAACTATTATTTTTATTTTTTATTATTTTAGCCTTTGAATTCTTTATAATCCTTTTTTTCCCCCACATTTTCCTCGAATTGGCTAAGTTTCCTCCCCATATCATCAAAATCATTCTCAGTGTTGTCCAAATCTCTTACAATAGGCTGCATCCAGCCTGAAAATCCAACTGCGTCGGCAACATGATGTCATTGATTTCACAGTATGAGGTCACCAAGTCACCCACGTACTCAATGATTAATAGCTACACTTCCTTCTTATTTAAAAAAATAATAAAAAAATAAATAATGAAAAGGTAAGTGCTCATTATTTAAGTATTTTCAAACAATGAGTTTCAATAAGACAAAACCCTACAAAAGACAAAAGTTTACCATCGCTGTCATTTAAAGATTACTTTCTGCATTCCCGTGGATTCATTGGGAATGGAAAAAAAGTTGCTTTATTGCAACACAATTAGCGTTACAAACACGGGAGTCTTTCCGTGGGCTGATGAAAGTCATTTCTTGTTTGCTGTGTTAAACAAAACACGCTATTTGTCACGTCGCAGTTTGTGTATCTTTTTTTTTTTTCCTTCAAGCTTTCAGCTTTGATCTGATTCTTAGTCAAGATACAGTCAGTAGCGCAGATGGCAGGGGTAACATGCCAACGACGAACACTGTCGTTCAGAACAAATACAGAGAATTACGAGTAAAAAGCCACGCCGCTTTCAAGGTACTTGTACATTCTTGCGAGAAAACGTCGTCTTTTGACTTTTTTGGGGGCTGTAGACAAAGGTGTGGAGCAATTTATTAGTTACAGACTCAAAAGGCTGCCTTCTTCCAATCCAAATTCTGCCCCACTCTTGTATTTTTAGGTTAACAATTGTATTTAACAGACATCGCCGGGATGTATTTTTATAATACCGCTTTCTTTCAACTGTCATCAAAAAAGATTTCTGAACGTGCTTACAGCACACACATTTATATTAGAAATAGTTTTTTTGTTTAAAATGTTTACTTTTGTGGCCAAAGATCAGATGCATCATTCATTCTAGTTTTGCGCTTCATTTTGAAAGCACCGGTGTATCTGTTGTAAATTAAACGAAATATATTTCCTACCCTCACGCAATAGTAATGCAGGGAAATTATCTCAATCAAAGCTTTCAACATTATTAACGTTTCAAAAGTCCGCACATTTATAGTTTTTAAGTCAGGTTCTCTGAAATTCAATTATTATATAGATATTTCTGAGCAAATTTGTATAGTTTTTTTTGAGCTGATAGGAGACGAATTCATAGAGGTGAGTATTTTGAATGGAAAGCCCAAATGTTTTTGTGCTTTAAAAAACCTTGATCCGATGGATTCAGACCACTGGCAAAACTGCCGAGTGGTATGCGGCCTTTGACTTTAAAAAGTTGTCCATCACTTCTTCTGGAATATGACATCATAAATAAAATTGAAAACAGCCACCTGGTAACGGATAGGTGATTATCTTTCATAGACCAGCTTGCTGGCTCGAGTCCCTCCGGTTCCCCAGTTGTAGCCCCAAGGTATATAAGTCATTGAGCAGTCAAAATAAAATGGAGGCTTTGAAGAACTGTTTGTAGGAGAACGCCAAGCCTCGACCGATCCTCAGATTACAGCTTTTCATACTCAAAAGACAAAAATTTGAATAAGTAGGTTGCCTTCATCCAGTGGGCAAATGCCCAAGAGGGTCCCCAAAGTTAGGGTTGTTCCTAGCTATAGGCAGTGTTGTTCCCGGGATATACATCTTCTTCCCACCCTATGCGGATTTCTTTAAAAAAGGGGATTTCGCTTGGATACCCGTCCAGACCCTTAGTGTGACATATTAGAGGTTATTGTCATAAATCAATCACCTTTTTTTATCACCACAATTTTTTTCCATCAAAGACATTCCTGGTGGTTTTTTTTGGCACATTTGATGAATTGCCCATGCTTATGTTTCTCAAATTCTATGGCATACTCTGTGAATATGCAAGTGTTGGTAATGTGAAAATCATATTTTGATACCTGTTTTGTTCTTCCTTGGGTAGATTGTCTATATTTCCAATCATATGTCTAACTGGTCCTAATTTTCACCTTTTTCCCGGTCTTTCAGTATTTTTAGAGGAATCAATTAATAAAGTTTTCTTTTCACCCATTGCACCCAATGGAGTTATTTAAAAACCACTTTATTCTAAATGTGTTCTTCAAAACAATAAAACACTCATCACAATGGAACTCTCAAAGCAGACTGGTAAAAACAATCAGCAGGAACATTTATTTGGTTGCTATGGTGACTGCATCACTTTTACCACTGTGCACAAAAAAACAGCTCTTTGTAAATAATAATCATTATTATTGAGTTATTTCACTGCCACTTATGATATGTATCGCAGTTCTTATTGAAAAATACATAAATAAAAATAAATGAAATGTATGCTAAATATAGGTCATTTAATGTTCCTTCCAAATGTAAGCTGCACTTGCGCCTGTGTGCCAGTAGAGGGAGCTGTGGGAGCTTTTCTAAGACAAGGAGAAGTTGCACCAACAGTTCTTCTGTCTGGTCTAGAAAAAGAAAATTCCATGCAAAGTCAAGTGTGCATTCAAATGAATGTTTGGCTAGAACATAATTAATGGAGAACTGTGTCATGATTGATTAGCCTTAAAGAAGGTAGAACATTATGTTTGACAGCATTTGTGTCTCTTTATTTCAGAATATATTTGTAGAAAGGATAGACCTGTCAATTGTGGAGTCTTATTTAGATATATTAGATATATTTAGAGTTCTGTTTAACAATTTAAACCAGGAGAATCATAAAAATAGACATATATAATGCTAATAAATTAGCAATTGAGTAAAAGTAGAGTATTTGCTTAGCAAAGTATCAGCAGACAAAGCATGCCTTTTCTAGAGATTAATATTCAGTGGACAGAATTTTCTTTGAACCACCTAGAATTGGGGTCGCTTAGCTGTTTTCATGGAAAACAAGGACATTTCTGTCTGCAACATAATTACAAAAAAGTTTTCTAATCATCAATTCATCTTTTAAACTTAAACTTGGATCAGGGAACACAGCGTGCCATTGGAACACAGGAGTGATGGGAGTGAGAAAGGGCCATTGGAACACAGAAGTGATGGGAGTGATAAAAGGCCATTGGAACACAGGAGTGATGGGAGTGATAAAGGGCCATTGGAACACAGGAGTGATGGGAGTGATAAAGGGCCATTGGAACACAGGAGTGATGGGAGTGATAAAGGGCCATTGGAACACAGGAGTGATGGGAGTGATAAAGGGCCTCTGTATGCCTATGAAGACATTCCATTCAAAATTAGTAATTTCCAGCTACAATAACCATTTTGTGTTATTTTAATGGACAAAATTTGCTTTTCTTTCAAAAACAACTAAATCTCGAAGTGACCCCAAACTTTTCAATGGTAGTGTATTTCTATTTAGTATAATCTGCAAAACAAGTATGGAATTTTAGGCATACATTTTTTCTTATTTTTTTTTTACTATATATGTTTGTATTTTTGCTATGGTCTGTCTCCCCGACATACAGTAGTAAGTCAACGCGTCAGGTCTTACACGCACATGATCGCTCCAACATGAGTTCCTCTGACCTTCCGCCGAGAATTTCAAAGTCAGTATCAGCTGCTTACATTAAGGATCAGGTAACGTTAACAGGGGGTTAAGTGATACTTTAAACATTCCTTAATTGAGATGCATTCCACGCGTTTAATGCCAGCATCAAAGGTAACGTCTTCAAAAAATGTAAGTGGTTCCCTCTCTGGTTTCAAAAAATCATCACATATTTTCATCAGGTTTTCCTGGATGAGAGAAGATCAGCCCGCAGTGTTGTCATAATAATCAAAAGAAAGGTGTTCAGATATGATTATACCAAGGTGCCAATCCGGAGCAAATGGCGCGTGAAGGCTTTTGATTTGCTGACAAATTTCAATCTCAAAATGCTAATTATTTTCTGTACAGGTATTCGGTCAGCGCTTCCAACGCGGGCAATAGCTCAGACAGGAGGCGAAGACAGACATCGCACTTTGATTCTGAGTAAGGCAAGAGATTCCACTCTCTATTCCAGCTTCTCAAATAAGCTTTATTCCATCTGTTGTCCTTAAAAATGATGTCATCCAAAGTTGACCCATTACGAACCTTGATTAGACATACAATCTCTAAATGACTGAGACATTCCAATCGTTTCATTTAGTGTTTGACAGGTCTATGGTACAGGTATGGAAAAACTATTGTGACATCAGTGGAGGACCAGTGACATCATGGTCTGTGTTGCAACATCATATAATGTTCTGGCACATTATGCAGTGGACATCATAACATCCTCCCATGGAATATCTCATCTTCATGTAAAGTGTCTGATTTTGGTACAGAACATGTAAAGCTGCCCCAGGTCTCCATACAATATTATTTACTCCCAAGGCAGTATTTATGGAACAATATGTAAGGGATATGGATATATGATGATATCAGTATACAATGACCTAGGGGGCAATACCAGCTGTTCTCTGATGATTAATAGGACTGAGCAAAGAACAAGAGGTCATCCATTTAGGAATTTTCACCTAAAGCAGCAAAAAGAGTTCTTTACAGTAAGAGCAATAAAGATCTAGAATCCACTAGGTTGCGCTATCAATGGATAGTATTAAAGATGGGCTAGGTGGGGGTTTGGCTATAAGGACATGATAAGTTAGTTGTTGTTGGTTTAGGCTAGGTTTCCACTTGGTTTTTTTTTGCTAAAAACGCCCATAAAAACGCCAATTCAGCCACACTGCGTTTTTTTAGTGAATAAACGCTGCGGCCAGATGTTAGCTGTTCTTCAATAGGAAATCGCACAATGCCATATCCACTTGGCGTTTTTCTGTTTGGCGTTTTTTCGGTCCTCTTTGGCGTTTTTCTGCTTTTTTGGGCTCTGTGGCAGTTTTTCAGAATCGCAGCATGTTGACACTCTGGCGTTTTTTGCAAGGAAATCTTGGCGTTTTTCTCCAATAGAAGTCAATGGGAGAGAAAAAACGCCATGAAAAAGCCATGTGGGTTTTTCCTTGGCGTTTTTTATGGCGTTTTTTCCACAGTTACAATGCAGAGGATGGACCCGGTATCTGTGTGTCCTACGAGAAATAGGCTGGAAACAAACAGTTTCACACAAAACAAAGTTCATATTGAATTCTACACCATTTGGAACAAACATCCCATTACAAACAAACCAACGGGATCCTGCCTGCCAAAAGCAACAGCAAACCATTTGCACCATCATTTGGGGACAATCTTCCTAGAGGAGCAGACATTCGGAATAAAGCATGCCTTACAAACCACAGAAAAGAGACAAAAAGGTCCGCCAGGGCTCTACCAAGGAAATGACACCAGGAGGGGGCAGATACTCGCCATTTATCCGAATCCCTTTTAGCTGGGTGACAATTCCAACGTGTAAAGGCTGGAAAAACTGGAAAAAAAGCAATTTCCACAGAAAGGCTAAAACGCCAGAAAAAACTCCAGAAAAAACGCCAAAACGCAGGAGAACGCAGTGGCCGTTTTCTTGGTGTTTTTTCATCAAGAAAAAAACGCAGGACAAAAAGCCAAGTGGAAACCTAGCCTTAGTGAGATTTCAGAAGCTATTTTGGAGTAAAGCGTGAATCGTTCCCCTTTTTGAGGAGCAATTGGAAATCCTTATAATGCAGGGTTTTTCTTTTGCCTTCTTAATGGATCAACAGCGATCGTGAACTCAATGAACTTATGTCTTCCATCAACTTAAATTACTATGTTACCGTGTTATTACCTTTTTATTAATTTATTACCCTATAGTGTGTAAGGAAAAACCTGTCTTTATTTCTAATACAATCACATTGGATTAAAGCAGCCCATGAGGAATGAAGAAAAAAAAAATAGTCATTTAGCAAACCAATATTGCTACATCAGCAGGTATTTTATGGAGCCATTAGCTCAAAATTGCTATTTCTTTAATGTATGTTTTAGTATTTCAATACAGTTTGTGATGATTTTACGGCATTGTGTGTGATTTGATCCTGTAGATATTATAGATAAGTGATGAACGCTGAGTTATATTTACATTAAAATAACATTTTGCGCTACTTTCCCAATAAGAAATTGGCTACAAAAAGGTCAAAAGTATTAGATACATTCGTTGTGTAATGGTATTTTCAAACAAGACAGGCGTGGAAAAGTAGGAGGTTAACGCGGCAGGGGCAGAACAGGCACGAGGATAACAGGGAAGGGGAAATACGGAAAAGATGGAGCAGGGGTAGAACAAGCAGAATGGGGCAAATAACAGGGAATGGGTAGAGATAGCAGGGTAACGCAAGGCTAACAGGGCAGGGGCAAAAACTAAAGCTTACTAACATAATAGGAAATAGAAATCGTGTAGGGGTAACAAGGCAGAATAAATGCAAGCAGGGTAGGCTAGAAAACATAGAATTTTTTAGGTTTTATATCAGGGTTGAAATGACATACAAAAAAAATGAGACATCTCAACTGAGAACAAACAGCTGCTTAATAGCCTGCCCTATTGTGCCCTATAGCTCACTTGTGCCATTACAGAGTAAAAGTCTCCATCAACATATCAGCCTGATCCTACCTACATGGGCAGTTGAGATCCAAAATGAGAGGAAAATGTTCTCTGCACAATGCAACCAACAACCAAAGATATGGGTTTTGGCCCTTATAGGTCTTGCCAGTGGGGTGGGGTTGGTATCCCTCTACGCCCTAAAATTTAAGGGCAGGCTATGCAGTGTCTGTCCTTTGTCAGTTGAGTTGTTCTCAAACTTTTTGGAATGGGATTTCACCCTTTGGAGATCTCATGGAGTCCACCACTAGTATAAAGGTGAGTCTAGATGTGGACTTCCTTGCTCACTTGGGCCTAGAGAGAGATACCAACTGCAACCCACTGACAAGGACCACGTATTGCAAAATGTATGTCTGGGGTTCCTCATACAGAGGAAATTTGTCTCACATTTTGGTTCTCGACTTCTTGTGTGGGCATGATCAGACTGATATGCGGATGAGATTCTTCCTCTTTAATTTCCCAAGTTCATTCTTAGTTGAGTTGGTCTCATTTTGGTATATGATTTCACCCTTTGGAGATGTCTTGGAGTCCACCCCAAGTGTAATTGTGAGTTCAGACATGGTCCTCCTTGCTCACCTGTGCCATCTAAAAGAGAAGGACCAAATTCCCCAAAAATGTATGCAAATATTTTTCTATGTTGGCTCAATAAAAGCTATCAAATTTAATCAAAGACTTCAGAGTATTGAAGAAAGTCAATCACGCACAAGTGAACCCATTTACTAATTGCCATAAATATCCATTGTTCCACTATGGAGTTTCCTTATCCCCCTTCTAAATAAGTAGAAACATGTAGGAGTTATCACTTTGTATCTTTTGAAAGCTTAGTAAATCACCCCATTGATTGCCCAGCAGAACTTCACATATACTTTAAGTAAATTTACTTTGTCATAGGTATCCTGTAAGTGTTTTCTAGTCTCTTCCTGACCATATAGAGCCAATGAACAGATCGGAAAGAAAAAATGTTTGAAGAAACAGGGGTTTTTAGAATGTTAAAATCTTTAAGTAATCCTCCTGGACCTCACATCAACACAACAAAACCCTGACACATGAGGAATCAGGGGTTAGCTATTATCTAGGCGTAAGAGGAAATTTACATAGACAGGTTTTAAAACGGCGAGCAATCTAAACTTCAATATCAAGTTCCACCAAAAATGTTCATCTCTGGGCTTTTTTAATTATCCGTGTGGTTATTTTGGGGCCTTTTTCTAACAATTGCAAAGAAAAAAAAAACGCGGTGAATAAGGTAATCTGTTAGCAAACACGTCCTCTTTAATTTAAGTGGCAATACAAGACAATGACATGCTTTGTCCCCGACGTGCGGATTTGGGCCTAAATTAAATGGGTAAACAAATTAAGAGCCAGGTACATTTTAAGTCTAAAACAGTAGAACAGATTACGCGGATCTGTGAAACGGGACAAAATTCAATTGGCTGAAATCTTTCCTCTTTCTTTTCATTATCTAAAAAAAAAACCCATTTCCACTCTAATTTTTTTCCCATGGCGAGTACTAATTTGTTTGTAAATACATTAGCATAATTAAAGCTTTCTGACAAGAATGGAGCACCCCAGCGAGGTTGGGCTACCGGTGGCGAATAAAGGCTTGCTGACTAAGGGTTGACACTTCAATGTCGGGGCGTGCATTCTGCCAGAAAAAGCACAATTAATCTTGCTGTCAACACAAATAGACAGAATTGTCTAGATAGATGTTAAACATTTATTTCTCAATTCTTCTTCTCGTAGGGAAAATGCAGACAACTTCGCCGAGCGAGATTCTCTGTTAAACTGTACATGATGTAGACTAAGTTTGTATGAATCTCTGAAAGAGAGTACCTAAAAATTATATATAATTATTATTTATTATAATTGTATATATTATTAATTGTTATAACAGTATATATATATATATATATACTGTAAATATACACTGCAACATACACTCCAAAACTTTGGGGTTACTTAGACATGTCCTTGTTTTTGAACGAAAAGTAAATTTTGTCCATTAAAATAACATGAAATGGATCAGAAATCCAGCGCAGATGGGGTTAATGTTGTAAATGACTATTGTAGCTGGAAACGGCTACAACAGAGGCCCTCTATTACTCCCATCACTCCTGTGTTCCAATGGCCCTTTATCACTCCCATCACTCCTGTGTTCCAATGGCCCTTTATCACTCCCATCACTCCCGTGTTCCAATGGCCCTCTATCACTCCCATCACTCCTGTGTTCCAATGGCCCTTTATCACTCCCATCACTCCTGTGTTCCAATGGCCCTTTATCACTCCCATCACTCCCGTGTTCCAATGGCCCTCTATCACTCCCATCACTCCTGTGTTCCAATTGCCCTTTATCACTCCCATCACTCCTGTGTTCCAATGGCCCTTTATCACTCCCATCACTCCTGTGTTCCAGTGGCAGGTAATTATTGTATGGCGTTTCATTCATACCCTACACAGGCTTAGTTAATTTCTTCCTTCTATAGTAAGGCGACCAGATATTAGAGTAGATACAAATAGATGGTGGTGGCCCTGATTTTAATTCTCTTATTTACTGTACTGACCATACGATTATACAGAGATCTCGGTGTGTCCGGCTTGGAGGAGAGAAGAGAGAGAGGATGTGATAGAAACATTTAAATACTTAAAGGGGTCTAACAAAGTACAGGAGGGGAGTTTATTTCAGAGGAGGAGAAATTGTCTAAGGGGCCATCATCTAAAGCTAGAGGCTCAGAAGCTTAGATGTAATGAAAGTGTTACTTTACGGAGTGGGTGGTAGATAAGTGGAACAGCTTCCCAGAAGAAGTGATAGCGATGAACACAACGAGGGAAATTAAGCATCCATGGGATGGCCACACGGCTCCTGATTCTAAGAGGGATTGGAAAGACGTCGTTAATATATTGAGTTTGTGGTTGAATAGAATGGTCTCTTGGCATAGATTAAAGGGGCTAATACTGTGAAAGTGTTACAAGATGCCTTGGACTCACGCTAAAACCCCTGAACCTGAATAAGCCTTATGGGCCACTTTAAGCCTATACATAACTAAGGATTTTTATAGCTTTTAATCGAATTTGCCATTTGTTGCTGGGGTTTTCATACAAAGCATTGCAAAAAAAGTTTGAACTCAATGTCTTTGGGGCTATGGGGTATATAATATAAAAATACAAGAAATAAGGCAAACTAAAGACTAAAACACGTAGAGTGAGACAGATGAATACGCTACGTCCGTTTGCCGCTTGGTGTTCGAAGGCGACATATCACTTTCCGAAAAATAATTTACATTTTTTCCATTGTATATGTAGAAAATATCATTTATTTTTTTTACATTTGTAAGTTGTCTTAAGAAATGAACTAAGCTGGAGCTATAAATTTAGTCCCGTCCGGTATTCTGATCACCGTTTGATTAATCAAGCCGTGAGAGTTTTACCAAAAGGCTTATCTAATGCCTCCAGTCCTGTGTACACTTTATTCACAATATGTTTTTTAGTTTTAAAAGAGGGGCTTAAGCTCTAATAAAGGCATATGAAAGTACTCACGAGTCCTTACAGACAGATAAAATATATTGTGTTCATTGTTCGGTAGGATTGCTGCCACGGAATTGCAGATGGCGAAGGTCTCTTCTTGTTCTATTGAAAAGATTGAAATAACAAACTTTTTTTTTTTGTTTCGTTGTGTGTTCATTTAAACCTCTGATGGCTGTATACAAAGGTGCTGCAGCTCCGTGCTTTGCACAAAAGCCCCCTTTTTTTTTATGTCCGCAGACAGCGTTTGCACCTGCTTTGAGTCTTTGACACTAAAAATGTCCCTCAGTGAGTATATGCACCTGGTTCCTACAAATCTTACACACGGATATTTATATATATATATATATATATATATAAAAATAAAAAATGAAAATATAAAAAAAAATAAAAATAAATCCAAAAAGCAGATGTCACTTTCAGTCCACAAATCACTATTTATCTCTTAACTGCCACTATAGAGGTATTTAGGGTTAATAACACCATAGGCATTAACCCTATTGGAACCTATTGAACCATATTGCTCGTATGAAGGAGAGACCTGAGCCGTATCAAAACTCAGGCTCCTCCAGTGCAGAGATGGGGCCCAGGGTCACAGGGGCCCCTAAGGCTTCTTGGTACATAAACTGACCCCTTTAGACTGGCCTTTTTCTGCTGTTAATGACATTGTGATTATGGTGTTTATTAACATACCACTGGCTCGTATTTTCAGCGTTAACCCCTTCACGACAAAGCCCATACATGTACGGGCTCACAATGCATTGTCATTAATGGGTAAAACAGCATTGTCCTTAGATGTGGCCATTTACACTTAAACAGGACACACACACATAGTTGCAGGTCCCTTCAACACAACTATTAGGATTTAGTGTTACATTACTGGCAAAAGATTGCAATTTGTTGCAATTCAGCCAATAAAGGCATCATCTTTACCATATTTGCTGATTCGCCTATCCACGGACACAGAGGATATCTGTGCGTCATGAAAAATGAAAAATGGCAGCTTCCAGACATAATAGTAATAAATATATTGGCCATATATACAAGAATTACACATTATTAACAAAAAGTAGTATTTCCGTTTTCGCCGGTCCTGTCCCTTTAAATGCCAGCCATTATCAATCTATATGGCAATAGGAAATGTACAAAACGCCCTTACAATCTTATTACCCCCTCCTTTTGTTATGGAGGAATTGTCTAATCTGGATATATTTATTTTATCAATGGCAATGCTCTAAAGGTCAACATCCAAAGATTATGGACGATTAATTATCCATTAAAGTCATCTCTGTGATGTCAGACAATCCATCAAACTGATGAATGGGCTGAACTTCAGTCCTGTTTATAATATTATCTCTTCTTAAGGTGTGCTAAGAAAAAAAAAAAAGAGATTGAAGGGATAAGTTTAGTGTGAACGTGCCGGTAATTTATTAAGGTGTCAGCCCGCTCTGTGTGTGACATGGAGCCATTCTATTCCATTCCCAGATAGTCCCACGGGACCGTGGAGAGAGCCGTACCTTGAAACGGCGTCCTCCGAATAGACGTGAAATCAAGTGAATTCTGCAGATGTGTGGAATATGCAATATAAATTTTAATTGCACTTAATTTACTAAGTGCAGCATTACCTCAGCCTTTCGTTTTAACAATGGATTTTCCATAAATCTTCATGTGGTTAAATATGATAAACCCCTTTACATATTATGGAACCCGGCAGCGCTTATTAGTACTGGGGAACTAATTGATTAACTTTC